>BSBK01001611.1:4205000-4223327 GCA_027943335.1 Chamaecyparis obtusa | reverse complement strand
ATATATATATATATATATATATATATATATATATATATATATATATATATATATATATAAGTATATATACATATATATATATAGATATAATATATATATATATGTATAATATACATATATATATACACACATATATATATGTATATATACATATATATATATATATATATATAGTATATATATATATATATATATATATATATATATCTATATATATATGTATATATACATATATATATATATGTTGGTGTGTGTGTGTGTGTGTGTGTGTGGTGTGTGTGTGTGTGGTGTGTGTGTATATATATGTGTGTGTGGGTGTGTGTGTGTGTGTGTGTGTATATCAACATCATTTAGATGCCTACTAAAATAATTGTTTCATTAAACCAAACAATACTTCTTCACTTAAGATGACTATTTCAACAATAGTAATACCGTACAATCAACAACACACAATATTAAATTCCTCAAATGAAAATTAACACTCAGGAGAAGGGGCCTAGTTACCATCCATTCTTTTTTAATCATTCATTTAAGCTTTCTAATTAAAATCCCATTGAGAAATCATATATTGTGCCAAAAACCATCCACTTGTATACCTTGTAGTTGAGAAAAAAAGTCAATAATTAGAATGATTGTGAAACTTAATTGGTATCCATTACACACGATTATTAGTTGTTTGTATAAATATTGGATCAATTTTGCAAATTTTGTGGTAGTCATGGTGAAGATTTAATGAGTCATATAGAATATGTATCATACCTCACTTTGAAATGACAACTTTTTGACCCTCACACATATAAAAAAAATCCTCTCACATTCATTTTAACTATCAAGAATCTAAAATAATAGCTATAATCTCTTAAGTTACAAACAACAAAAAATCATCAAAATCCAATGTACCATTTAGAAACTTAGGATGACCAAAATTAGGTATAACAAAAAAATTGGTACCCTTGTCCTAATTAAACTAATAAACCTTAAACAATCATCTCAATTGATGCATCCTAATTTTTGTAATACTCCAAATTTTTCAAAATCCTTCAAATCCTACTTTGACAAATGAACTAAAATAATGCTTTGAGCATAAACTATGACTTACCCAGCTAATATATTTGGAAAGGCTTCTCCTCTTTCAAGAACGCACCAAAAGGTCATCTCTTCTAGCTTAAAAATTTAGAAATCCACTTGAAGATCCACACATCTGAGAATTGTATCAAACCCTCTTGAGTTTTTAAACTAGAAAAGATATTTTAACATAATTTGAGAATTTTTTTAAGTAAAATAGGCTTGAATTCATTATAATTTAGCTTCATTCTCATTTTAAGGTTGTCGCTAATGGAGGCTTGCTAAGAGCTTATCATTAGCATACTTAAATAGAGAGCCATAGAGTGCTCATTAGCTTTATTTGCATTAAATAGCTCACTAATTATTGTAATTTAGTTTATTTGATCATTTATTGTTAAGCTAACCCTATGAAGGTACTTTCATTAGTACACAGGAACAATTTGTGGGACTTAGGCATTTTTCCTTCATCAACTGCATTCAAACACATTCCAATATCCAATATGTGTGATCATAAAACTGTTAACTGTTTCCATAAATGACAACATTCCATATGTGCATGTGTCTACATGTGCATATGTGTGCATGTGTTGACCACTTGCCAACAATCTCCCCCTTTGGCATTGATGACAACACTTAATGAAAAAATGACTAAGTGCAACATCAAGATAAAAATTTAAAAGGAAATATTGACATAAATGCAACACATAGACATTTGACACATAGCCTTTCAAGGAAGCTTTTATTTTATTTATGTTTTCACTTTATGCTTTTAATTTCATTACATTTTTTCTCTATCTCTCCCCCTTTAACATCAATAGAAAAGGGTGCCAAAAATGTCTAACATTGTTGCTAAAATAACAAAATTGAAAAGGTACAAGATTATAGTTGAATTGTCTGCAGTATATCCCTGTAGTTGATCATCAGTGATCTGTATGTCTGCATCCCAAGATTCCTTAATTGTCTCTGCAACCTAAATTAGCCCATTTAGACCAAATGTGACCTTGTCTACCTCCTCTACATCCTTAGGTATTAATTCCTGAATGTTTTCAGACCAAGCAGAAGGTCTTCATGAGTACTCTCCAATACACTGATCTTGGGAGTCAAAAAGATTCGTAACTATGAAAATCTCCTCTGTACTCTATCCTTTTCTAATTGGAGAGTATGGATTTTGTCCATGATCCTATTTGTTTCTTTATTTATATCCAAAATTTTCTTCTTTACAAAATCCTCAGAGAGTTTAGCAAAACCTCTTCATCTGGGCTATGATATATGTTATGCTATTTATGTGCTGTGCAAAGTCATGCAGATTATATATAGACCATGTCCTTCCTTAAGACAAGATTTTATTTCTCTTTGGTGGCAATAAATGTATTAAGATCACTCTTGATCCCATCAAGAGTGTCTTTCATCCTTAGTCTTTTGAAATCTTCTACGACTTTTATTCTAGCTGCATCTTCTCATGTATCAAAAAAAAAATTCTATTATACTTAGAACATTGTCTAGACTACTTATAGGATCTCCATTATGTACAAGAGGTGTAGTCAAAAGCTTATGTAATACTTGTGTTGCCTGGTGAATTGTCTTTGAGGTCTTTTCAGTTTGCTTCTTTGATTTCTCTTTGGCTTTTGCAAAAGCAAGTACTATCCACTGCATTAGGTCTATAACATCCATGTCCTCTAAGTTAACTTTGGAAGTGATTGAGAGCCACTTGCCAACAAACTAGGTGTAGCAAAAGGAGTGATAGACAATCCTTTTGGTTGTTCCTCTTTCTTTTTTGTTTCCTTTTCCTTTTCTTGTTCTTTTTTTTCTTTTGTTTCCTTTTTCCTTTACCTTTTCTGTTTCTTTTTCTTCCTCTTTCCTTTTGATACTCATGCCTCTTCAAGTGTTTTCTCTTCTTTCTGCACTTTCCCAGGTGACTCTTCTTGAGAAATCTTGGGTAGCTCAAGATTCTTTACTATTTTATCAATGTTGGTCAATGTTTAACTTATTTGAAATGGATCAGATGTATCTATCTTGGTATCAAGTGAAATTCCAACATTGTCAATGAAGAAATCAGGTAATAAAATGTCAACTACCTCTATTTCCTTTGGATCTTCATCCCTTTTTGTAGTTTTTGGTAACTGTAGGCTCTGTGGAAATTATTACTGGAGTTGGGGTCCTTGTAGACTTACCAAGATCAGGTCGCTCCTCTAGGAGTAGTTGTCCAACCTTGTCATGAATTTCCTATTCAACCTCTTCATACTTTTGTGCCATAAATTGATGATTCTAGTCTTTGTTCTTAGCTTTGGTCTTAGCTTCTCAAGCCAATCTCCCATTTCACTCCCTATCATAGTAGGCATATTATGCAAAATAATATCCTGTCTCATCTTGATGTCTTCATCAAGGGCTCTTTTCTTTCTTTCTTCTAATCTTTCAAATAAGTCCTTACTTATTTGACCCTCTATTCAATCAAATTCTTTTTGAAAGTGAGCATGTGCTCCAAAATTATATCTTCTATTTTTTTTTTCTCATCTTTATCATATCTATCAAAGTATTTTTCAATAGAAGTGAGCTTACCATCATTTACTGCTCACTTTTGTAGAACTTTAAGGTAGGGCTTGAATAGGTTTCTTTGTGTTTCCTACCTTTCTTCTATTCTGCTTCTTCTTCCTTTTTACTGTCTACTTCAAGTGCCCTTAGATTTTCCTCTTGAAGCTTTCTATCCTTTTCTTCTTCTTGTTCCTTCTTCTTTTGTTCCTTAGTTTTCTCTATGTCCATCATTTGGACTTCCTTAATTTGTTCTTCTTCTTGAGAAGTCTTTTTTTTCTTATCCTTTTCATGTGAAGATGGAGGGGTATCTAATGTTTTCCTCTTCTTTCCTGGTCCTCTAGGCATGGCCTTAAGTCTAGCCTTATGAAGTGTTTGGCCCTGTATGGCTGCTCTGGCAGCCTATCCTCTATGAAGTTCTAGTAAGTGTAGGAGTGTCACCTGTGTGGCTGCTCTGGCAGCCTATCTCTATGAAGTTCTAGTAAGTGTAGGAGTGTCATATTTTTCTTTTTCTCTTCTTCTTCCTCAACCTCTACTACTTGAGGTGCTTGAATGTTAGTTTGAGGAGGGTGGAATGTCGTATTTCTCCCCAAGTTTTTCCATGCACCTTTTCTTTGAAAGTTTTCATTTCTTCTTTGGATATCCATGCAAACTTGCTATTTTTTTCAACCAATGATTCAACTTTCTTCTCTCTTCTCCCTTTTACCAATTCTTCCTTAACTAACGTGTACTTTTCTTCATATGTACCCCATCTTGGAACATTGGGGTCTTTGGGGGACTGCAAAACATGTTGAATAAGAAGTTCTAGAATAGTATAATCTAATTCATAGCCCATAGGAGTAGGCCCATGAAGTTCTAGGTTCTACAACCTCAAAACATGTGTTTTTAGTCTCTAGCATGAAAAATATATCATCCTTATATTTATTCACTAGTCTCCAAGGGATCCTTTCCCTTTCATGCATTTGGTTTTGGAAGAGTTTCATCATTCCTGCAACCTCAACAGATCTATTTTGCTCATCACTTCTTCTGTAGAAGTCATTGATTATTTGCATAGTACATCTGTCTGATTTCCATAGATAAATGTTAGAGAATCTCCTTGTAACATGAAATAATATATACATTATTAGTGATCCAAATCTGAAATGTGGTTTTTTGTTTCTCTTTATTCCTACCAAATTCTCCATCAATTGCTGCCTTAGAACCTCGCACAGGTCATACTCTTCATCTTCAACTACCATCTTATATACCATATGGACAAAACTAGTTGACACACTATTTTATCCTGCTACTATATTGAAACTTATATCCCAATATCATTGCTACCTTGTGCGATGTCCTTTACAGTTGTGGCTATCTTGTTCCACTTGCTTTTTGTTAGTTTCTCCACTTCAAACCTAATGTTATTTTTCTGTTGTAGGTTACTTTACCAATCATTAGTAAACCGATGATTTCATTTAATATTTATTTGGCAATTTTGGTTGGGGTTCCACCAATCCATATGAATTCATCTATGAATCCTACTCAACATAATTTTGATCCAATCTAACTCATCAAATTCAAATCTCTCCATATATTTAACTATAGGTAAGACGTGAACCTTCCTACATTATTCTCTTAGGGTTTGATCTGCATTGTATAACCCTAGCATTTTATCATATATCTATGTAGTGCCTATAAAATCAATCTTGTTATGTATATATGTTGGAAATCTATTGGGAAAATGTGATACTAAGAGGGAGGGGGTGAATCAGATATCACTGATTTATCCATTTGAACATAAATGAAAACTTGCATAGCATTAACATAAACTTAAATAATATAAAGGATCTAATAAAGTAAACATCACCCATGAAAATACTCATAACACAAAAATTTTGGTTACCCAGAAACCCTTGAAAGGTAAAAATGGGGGTGGGGATGACACCCACAAATCTTCACTACTGCAGTATAAAGTTTGCCTATTAAGGCTACAAATTTGATCACAAAATATGATCTACCCTATGAGGGTCTACCTTGTTAAGAGCCTTTGAGACTTATACAATCTACCTTGCAAAAGGATTTAAGACTTACAACTAAGTAAGCACTCGGTTAAGAGATTTTAACCTGATACACTTGTTTAAAATGTCTCAGTACCTGATCCTTCAGTCTGCACTATGATGCTAATTACATATCTTCTCCTTCCAGTATAGATATGATCTCATCTATCAATATGTGTCTTTATTCTATCCTTCACTACTTTACTCTATTCTACTCGGTCACTGAACTCTATCAGAATACTTCAATGTTCTGAAGATATTCTCACTCTTACTTCCACTCCTTCATCTCATGAATTCTATTACATACATCTCATGCATTGTTTAGGGTTCAAATCACATCTTATATAGACAATGTCACTTCCTCCAAGATTTAAGATCTACAATCTAGATTATCTCTTTTTGTCGCTTAACCTTTCCCTAATTATGATTGGTTCATGAGTTTCATAGGGATCAATGATTATAATACAAGAGTGTATCACCTCTGTGATTTCCTCAAAAAAAATAAAGCAAATATAAATGTCGACAAAATGGTTACCTAAGTGGTGTACCATAACAAACACATATGTCAATTTTGGCTTGCTCGTTATTGGATATCTCTGGCACTTGGCATTCACTGCTTCTTTATACTCAAGTTCTTGGCATTGTCTTCTTTACATAACTTGGCAAAAGCTGACTTGGCAAAAAACAAAAGTACTTGGTGACCACTATTTTACTCGACAGTTGACTATTGCTTGGTAAATGTACATTATACATGACTTGGCCTATATATGATGACTCGGTCGCAATGATGACCAACCAACATTACCTAGAAAATGACTAAGTCTAAGACACTAATAGAAAAAAAAAACTATAGGGATCAACAATGTCCCCCTTTAACATTAGTGGAAAAAAAAACTTTTTCATGACATTTACATTACATTTACAAGAGTACTTAGTACTAATGGAAGTATATACAAAATACTCCCCCTAAAACTTAACTCGGTCTTACAAAATTTTTTTTTACATTTGTATATATAAGACTTCCTACTTGACATACACTCGAATACATGTATACATTTACAAAAATGTAGTATGTCATACCATTTATTTCTATTTTCTTCAAACTGATTCTGGCACTCTAAATCTATTCCCTCCCTTTATGACTTAGCATGTCATGTCACTCTACTATTTCCCCCTTGTTTTTGTGACTTTAAGTTCTTCATTTGTAGGGAGCTTGTAATGTTTTTCTAGAAATGGTTTATGAAGCATCATGACCATGTGCAATGTATTGTCCCAACTGGATGTTTCCATCTTCAAAACCTCAGACTTTACCTCTAACTCGGTAGCTAGGTCAACTGGGCTCTCGATAGTAGAAAGATGAGGATCTTTCTATACTAATTCATTTTCCTTAGCTAACTCTCTTTGTATATCCTCTAGATGAGGTGCCAACATTGTTTTAATGGAGAGTAAGTGAGCCCTTATGTTACCATCATTAGCCATCAACTCGGCTATCCTCCCTTGAGTATGTAGAAGCCTAGCGTAATGTATAGAGCTGGAATTTGCATCCATACTCAATGAGTGACCTATAGATTGTATATCTAGTTGTAGCTTATCTACTAGATCCTATTTGTCCTTGGTAAATGCTTCTACATCACACAATTTCTTGTACAAAGATTGTGCATTGAGTATAACTTCTTCTAAATTTGATATTAAGGTAGAAAGTTCTACTTGCTTCACTGCTATGTCAGCAAAGACCTTATTAGTACATTAATCTCAAATTTTCTTTCTAACCACTACAACAACTTATCATTTGCCTCACTATAATCATCAGTCACTTTCTTGACTATATGGACAAGTTCCAATATAGGATCAGATTCATTGACATCAGTCATTTCAAAAGCATCAATGAATATACCTTTTATTTCCTGAAGTACTTTCTTTTGCTAATGTTCCCTTCTCATTTCTTCTTGTTTGCTCGTATTCTTCAGCAGATCTTGCAAAATTTGCATCTTTTCATATGTCAAGTTATCTATGTCCCATTTAGGAATCACAATAAATTCTTTGAGTGTCACCTGTGGTGTAGGATATTTTACCTTCTTTTTCTGTGACTTCTTCTTAGGTGTAGTTCCACTCAGCATCTGTACAAGATCTTTGAGACTTATACAATCTACCTTGCAAAAGGATTTAAGACTTACAAATAAGTAAGCACTCGGTTAAGAGATTTACTAAGGTCTATCAAAACCAATTTGTTAAGAGATTTAACCAGATATCAAATATTTTATTAGGAGGGAATATAGTTCTAATCTACGAGGAAAGATGATAGGAAATTTCCTTTACAAAAGAAATCACATAATCAACGATCTTGCTAAACTCTTGCTAGTCACTTCTTGGGGCACTTTCCTAGTTCCTAAGGTTCAACCATGGAAAAGTAGTGCATTGGTATCTCAAATCTACATACACTAGCACATAACTCCCCATTTTCATTGATCTATAAAAATTTATTAGGATTTTTCAAATTTGAGAGTGTCCATCACTTAGCAATTTTTTCATCAAATAATGTTGGTTGAGATTGGTAGAGATTATCGAGGGTGATGCATGTCATTTTATTCATCTTAGCATATTCTGCAATATACATAGCTCTTTGTTGGGATTTTTCATAATATTCCTCATTTTCTCTAGCATGGGGAGAATAGATGCTAAAGTTAAGAGTGTCTCTATATTACTTAACTTATGAAGAAGGTTACAAAATTTTAGTTGGTCTGAATCATCATGATTTGTGTACATTAGTCCAATCAAAGATGGATATTTTGAAAAAACTTGATGTGTTGGTCCATCCAACGATATCCATCTAGTTTCATTATCCTTAAGAAGCTTGTTCCCATTGGTTATTCCTTTAGAAAATTTTTGAAATCCCATAAATTGTTTGGGACTTCGACAAAAGTATGAGTAGACCTCTCTAATTAAATTTTCAACTTTTTTTACTGGAGCATACTTGCTCACAATTCTACAATCTAGATTCAGTTTGTGGGCCATGCAGTGAATGATAGTAATGTAGAGTACACAAGAAATTTTTGTATTTACACAAAGACCATTCTTGTGACCTTTCATTACTGAAGCTTCATCTACTCCAACACACACCAACTTCTTGGCAATTGTCATGTCATCCATACATCCATATTCAATTAAAGAAATCTTTACTATTTGAAATAAATTTTTCATTGTTGCACTATCCTTTATTTTAGCAACAAATAGTAGATGAGATTGGAAGACATGATTCTATATAGTATAAACATGTATGCATATCAACAAAGTATTATATACTATTGTAACTTCCTCTAAAGACAATGAAATAAAGTTTGACTCTCTTATTTATTCCTTTACATCTTCTTTTTCAACCTCAGCAAGAAAACTTGCCCATTCCCATCCATTGTTTACTAATTAGAGATTATTAGCATAGTTAGGAACTTTCAAAAAGTGTAATAAACCACTTATTGATGGGTAGTTTTTCATATCATGCCCTCTTCTCAAAATATAAAAAACAACACTTAACTAAACAACTTTCCCCAGTTGTTCTATTTGCATTACTTTTCCAAAAATAGCTTCAATAAAACCTTTAACTTCAATAGGCTTCATCTCTATTTTTTTTCTGAAAAATAAAGTTCTTCTGAATTCCTAACATGCTAACATTCCTCCTTTTATTTCCATCTTATCACTAATTTTTCAACTCCATCTATGATTTTTTTTTCATAAACTTTACCCATATGCTTTTCTATGGTGTCAATTTTTAGATGAAATATCTTTTCCTTTTTATGTTTCCAAGTGCAAATATTACACTTGCATTCTATCAGAGGCTGACCTTCAATTGGAATCTCCACTGGGTCAATGAATGGATAATTTGATGCCGAAGTAATTTGAGAATCCCTTGACAAATCCCACTCCTAATCCTTTTTTTATTTGGATTTTATTTTCCCCTCCCATGGGAATTCATCATCACTATCTGTAGAATTCTCACCCAAATCATTTAGATCATTCCATCTACCCTAGGTATCTACCATAAAATCTTCTTCAAGTTCATCATAATCTGAGATATCAAGTTCACCACCTTCTTCAATATGTGGTGTAGGTTGTGGATTATCTTGTACTTGTATTTTTGATGATGTAGCTTCCTTATTTTCACCACAAAATTTTCAAACACCAAAGTACCAAGATAAGGTTCTACATTTTTTGGGCCTCTCTTTGCCTTCCCACATTCAAGAGTCTTGTTATTTTCTATTTTTGACATCTCCAATGAAATAAAGGATACACAACATTATCAACTTGTTGAAGGAGTAATAATAGACTATGTGATTTATTGGTCCTATGACCTACAATCTAGATGTCATCATGTCTGAGGTTCAGGTCTCTTGGGTGACCATATGTCCCCACCCAAACATAATAATAAACTTAAAGTTGTAGATAGATAGAGATGAATTTATAATAATATAATAACACTTCAAAAAAATGATCTCTTACCTTTACGTCAGTGGGAGTTGCCAATGCAGTCAGTAGAAATGGTTGTTCTTGGTCTGAAACTTCTCTATTGATCCAAATTGAGAGCTCAAAACCGACCAAATTATGTAGAAAAAAATATAATCTTTGATTGTATTTATACCAATCCTTATTTGGTGAATTCGGTCATAATTTTATATGGTACACAACTATTTGGAAAATCCCTCTTAATAATAACATGTCTTTTGTAATTTTTGAGGTGATTATGGATTGTCCAATTAATTGGAAATTATAATAGAATTAGAAAAATTATGGTGAATTGAGACATGCTTCCAAACAATGCTAGGAAAATTTGGTTCCTCCTCCAAATAGATCTTTATATGACTACTGGAAAACTATGGTCATCGATTAAGACAAGCTTTGGAAATTGTAGGCAAAATTATTGAATTTATCATGTGGAAAAGTAGATTCTATTGGTGAAATCGTGATAGAGATGCAAATAATTACATAAAACAATGGGAGATTGGAACATGCATTAGAAAAAATATTTATAAAGTCCAGGTGAAGTGGTTACCCTAATGGGTATAATTTATTTGTTGAATTCTAGGTTGCTGACATAAAATATTTTCTACTACAGGAAACTCTACACAAGTTTAGCATTAGCTTTTGTCCACTACTTTTACATTCTTTACAAACCATAAGCCCCATAAATATTTTATATACATGCCTCTTATTTAGGGGAATACATGCTACTAATTATTATTGTTTTAAGTGCTCCATTTAAAATCATGATAAAACTAGGAAAAAAAACCATGGTCCTAAATATTTGTCCAAAATTGATTATGGAGTAGACTAAGGCCCAATTGAGAATGGATGGCCAAGTTTAAATCTTTTTATAATACTATAACTCAAAAATTGAGTAGTGCAGTATAGTTATTGTCAATAGGAAATTTTGTCAAGAAAGTTCAAAATAAGAACATAATATTTCGATACAAAACTCATTACTCTAAACATTTATGAGGGATAACTATATATTTCAAGCAGAGATGAGGTTAGAAGAACACGTAACATTGGATCGTGAAAATAATGATATTTTAAGAGAGGTCAATGAATGAGTCTTAAGATGTCGTAAATATACGATGGAATGATTTAAGGAAAGTGATGATGGTAGGCTTATGGTAGTTGACTTTATTTGAGGATGAAAATACATGCATATGTATGGTGTATGTTAAAGGATAGGGAGAACTACAACATGAGATGAATTGGTTTTTTACATGTGAGTCATGGTACGAGTCCCATAAAAAATAGATAATAAATTTTATTGGACTCATTAAACATCCAACATATAATAGCCATACTATCTTTATTATGACAATGATTTAATATTAATGTCAGTAGATTTACGTAATCCATGAAATTTTAATTTTTACTGTTGTATATATAAAAAAATGGTGAGAAATGCTATGTAGAGAATAATAGATCACTCACCAAGTTATTTGTGGTGGTATGTGCATTAGGGAAAGTAAGTATGCTCCCAAAGGCTCACCCTCAAACAAATAAAATCAACACAACCCAAATAGAATGAAGGGGTGATAATGCAAGATCCAAATGAGAGGGGGGAATTAGGGTTCACTTTCCTTAAATAGATGTGAAATGTAAATGTGTGTGATTGTTTTATGTAAATGCATGAAATGAATTGATTCTATGACTAAGGAAATTATTACTACCAAGATTCTATATCAGATATGATGCATAAAAGTAAATTCTAGAGGAAAATGGAAAGAAAAGAACTCACCTTCTAGCTAGGAGGGAACAAGTGAACTTCAAATCTGAATTTTACTATTGCAGAATTGTCGGGAATAGAAAATGTTCTAGATCTAGAATTTTGGTGCCTATATATTTTGATTGTAAAAATTGTAGATTCCCAAGACTATGCCAAGTCAACTCAGCCTTGTCCTGGAGACTCCAAATTAGGTAAATTCTGTAAAAGATCAGTCACTTGTTCTATAACTCTAAAATTTTAGATCTAAAACTCTAAAAACTTGGTCATGCACACAAGAAGAATGGGAAAAGGTTTTGGAAAGAGGCTTTCCTTGGTCAAGCCCTTCTATAGGAATCAATCTTGTAATGAAACATAAATTGCATAAGGAAAGTGTAGTAAACAAAGAAAATGTAAGTGTTCACCTTACATGAGAAAACCTCATAGATGGATGTTAGGATCTGATAAACCCATGAAGATGTGTGTAAGGAATGTAGGATGAAGGATTTATTCACACATGAAATGGATCTACACTTTCTATTCCTAGACCTTGAATGAATGTATGCATGTGGATCTTCTTCCTAGCTTTAGGATTCCTCTACTTAGCCATGAGAGAGAAACTTGAATCAACTATGGAAGATTACCTTTTCTTTAATGAAGACTTGAAGAGATGGATACTTGGAGATATTCAATGAGTGCTTTCCTTCAAGTCTTGATTCCACCACTTTGATTGTACAACTTAAATTACTTGAATTTATTGCACTTGATCAATTGATTTCTTTCACATAAGTTAGATTTCTCGCATAATCGTGGATGTCAATATGAGAGGCCTTGATGTCCTTTTATACTAATTTTGGGACTCAATATTTCCAGGAAGAACACAAATAAGATCAGAAAATAAAATACCCTCGCATTGGACCTAGATCCCACTTAAAATCAATTCCCAAGGACAAGGTCAACTTAGGTAATCCTAGTCCAAAAAATGTTAATTTCAAAGTGAATTCAGTGTTTGGGAAGTGTATAAAGTCTCAGGGAAAGAAAATGATAGATGCAGTAAATCAAGCATAAATACATCAGGTCTAAAATTCACTAAAATGGGGTCTAATAGGTCTGAAATTCATCATTAATGGGTGCTAACTTTTTAGGACAGTACAAATAATTCTAGATTTGGTTGTGTATAATTTTTTGCATCAACATTTTGGATCACACTCCATGATTCATCATCAGGATGAAAGAGCACATAAGGAGAAAGAAAGATGGTCTAGTTGCATATCTAACTAAATAAAAAGAAAGAGAAGGGGGATATGAAACAAAAAGATCAAGGATATGATGCAGAATTATCTTGGGTTCATGTCAATCTTGCATCAACCAAAAATAGTTCTTTGTTATTTTTGTTCTTCTTTACCGATTGGAGAGATTTAGCTAGCCAATCATCATTTGTTTGAGATAGCATGTAGGATCATAAAGTATTATTCTAAACCTATCTAGGATCATCTTCCTATGATTGCACCTCTTGTTGTTCGTGAATGTTTGAGATTTGATCCATTTTCTATCTATGGGTAACATGTTCGTTGCTTGCTTGGACTTATTTAGAGATTCGATGTGTGGTCACTAATCTTTGGCTTCAAACTGTTATGATCGTAGTGTGTGTTTTTTTATCTCCTATGAATCATTTCCTATGATCGTGTATCTTTTTGTTCCTTTTCATGGATATTTGATTCATTTTTGGGTTAGTTTTATTTGTTGTACACTTTTCCTTCTTGGGGAATGTAATTTTCTCTTGGTCGACCTTTAGAGGCATTTCTTATATATAATAACTTGATGTATCTTAAAAAGAAGAGATCCCACTGATTATAGAAACCTAGATCTGAGACTTTGGTAGATTGAAATTAGGATTTGAATTCATTTTTTTGTGTATGGTCGTAACCAGGAAGGCCTGACAACCCAACATGTATGTTGTTTGATTTCTGAATGAATATATTAGATTGTTCTTTTTCTCTTTATATTTTGAGTTGTTTCTTTCATGTGTTACTCTTAGCTGTGAGATTGGGCATATCCTTTGCGGATTGTCTTTCCTTGGCACTATGTCAAGTGGTATCAAGGTAGGTTTTGTTTGTAAAAATCCCTAGTTGAATTGGTTGTAGGGTGGAAGATTATGGTCTAGCCTACAATTACACAGGGTTGTGAAAAATGGTTTGTGGAAGGACAGATGTTGATCCTACTTTGTTGGATATGTTGAGAAAAATTTCTGCTAGACTTGAAGCTATTGAGACAACCCAAAGAAGAGGAAGACCTATTCAAGATGTTAGTGAAGATGAAGTCAAAGAAGTAGAAGAAGGAGCAAAACAAGCCCCTGTTCTTGAATAGAGAGAAGAAAAATTCCTAAGAGATTTAACAAGTGTGAATGAAAAACCATATTCCGATCCTCCTGAATATAATGGAAAGTTGGATTCAGATGAATTGTTGGACTGGATCTTTGAAATGGACAAATATTTTGAATATGAAGGTACACCAGTGGATAAGAAGGTGAATTTTTCCAATACAAAATTGAAAGGACATGCATCTTTATGGTTGGAATATATGCAACTTGATTGACAGAGAAGAAGAAATGAAAAGATCAAGGTATGGGATAAGATGGTAAAAAAATTGAAGGGTAAATTCCTATAGAATGAATAGCAAGTTATTTTGTTGAGAAGAATGCAAAATTTGAAGCAAAGGGACACTATTGTAAAGGAATATAATAAAGAGCTCTACAGATTGTATGTAAGATCTGGACATATGGATGATGAAGTTGAAAGATTTGCAAGGTACTTGAATAGATCAAGAACTTCTATACAAGATGAAATTGTTTTGATCAAGATGAATAACATTGAGGAACCCTATCAATTTGCATTAAAGGTAGAAGTGAAGCTAAACAAAAGGCATGAATAGAGGTAGAGAGGTAGAGGTGGTATATTTTTTATAGGAAGAGGTAGATCTTATGGAGAAATTAGTAGATCTGATCGGAATAAAATTAAATCATAATGTAAAGGAGAAATTTCATACCGAGGAAGAGGAGGTTATGCAAGAGGTAGTTACCCTAGAGGTAATGATCATAAAAGAGAAGACAAAACCTAGTTTAAGGGAACTTATTTCAACTGTGGTGAAGGACATAGGGTATTTGAATGTAAGAAGGTTGGTAGTAGTAGTAGGAATGCACTTGTGTAGGAAGATTCACCTAATTCAATGATCAAACCGGAAGGTGGTGAAAACTTGATGATTAGCAGAGCTTTGTGGAATGAAGGAACTAAAGGGGACCCTCTAAGGAGAGGCTTATTCAAAACTAGATGTAAATTTTTTGGAAAGTGTTGCAAGGTGATCATTGATAGTGGAAGTTTGGAGAATTTGGCATCAGAAGAGCTAGTTACAAAGTTGCAATTTTCAAGGATGAATCACCCTAAGCCATATCAGATTGCTTGGATTAAGGATGAGCATAAACTCTTAGTAAGTGAATAATGTCTTGTGAAATTTAACATTGGAAACTATCATGATGAATTAATTTGTGATATTATGTTAATGGATTGTTATCACATCTTGTTGGGTAGATCATGGTAGTATGATAGACAAGCTATACATGATAATATATTGAATAGGTGTGCTATTATGGATAATGGGAAGAAACAAGGTTTGTTACTTCTAGTAGAAGAATATAAGAGTGCAAAAATTTCACTACTATTAGAATTTTTTTGGTTGAAGGAAAATAGTTCATAAAGGGGTTGAATAAGAATGATGTGTTCTATGATTTGATTCCTAATAGGCCAGTTTTAAAGACAAATGATGATTCATCATTAGAATTTAAAGAATTATTGACATAATTTTAAGATATCATTTCATATAATGTACCTGATGGGTTACCTCCTATCAGAATCATCAATCATTGCATGGATCTGATACTAGGTGCTTATTTACCTAACAAGAAACCTCACTAGTTGAGACCTACAAAGAATGAAGAATTGAATTAGAAATTGTTGTAGAAGGGTTTGATTAGAGAAAGTTTGAATATGTGTGTAGTACTAGCTATGTTAGCACCTAAGAAGAGTGGAGAATGGAGGATGTCCACAGATTTAAGAGCTATAAATAGGACCACAATGAAATATTATTTTCCATTTCCTAGGATGGATGATATCATGGATTGTTTGAGTGGAGAAAAATACTTTACCAAGATTATTTTGAAGAGTGATTATCATCAGATTAGAATCAAATAAGGAGATGAATGGAAGAGTTCTTTCAAGACAAGAGAAGGTTTGTATGAGTGGTTGGTTATGCACTTTGGTTTGATTAATGCACCTAGTACTTTTATGAGGTTGATGATTGAGGTCTTGAAGAAATTATTGGGTAGGTTTGTGATTTTTTACTTGGATGACATTATGATATTTAGTAAGAATAAGAAAGAACATTTTATGCATCTGAGATAAGTATTGCAGAGACTAAAAGAGGAAATGTTTTTTATTAACTTGAAGAAATGTTCTTTCATGAAGGAAGAGATAGTGTAGTTGGGTTTTTTTATTTTAGATGAAGTTTTGAAAATAGATCCTAAGAAATTTAGAGAAATTTTAGAATGGCCTACACCTAAGAATACTAGTGAAGTCTGATATTTTCATGGATTGGCAAGTTTCTATTGAAAATCCATAAGGAATTTTAATTCTATTTGTAATGCTATAAAAAAGACAATGAGAGGAGACAAGAAAGATTTCAAGAGGACACATGAAGCTGATAGAAGTTTGAGACCTTGAAGTGGAAGTTAGTTGAATTACTGGTATTGGATTTACTTGATTTTTGTAAGCTATTTCAAGTTGATTGTGATGCAAGTGGAAGTGCAATCAGAGTAGTATTGAGTCAAGAAGGTAAACCTATTTCTTTTTACATTGAGAAATTGAATGATGCTAAGAGGAAGTATTTATTCTATGATCAAAAATTTTATGCTATTGTTCAAGATATGAAGAAATAGAGACATTATTTGATGCCTAAGGAATTTTTTTTGTACAAAAATCATAAAGAATTGAACAATATTTGGGTAGTCAAAATAAGTTGAATCAAAGACATATGAAGTGGGTTGAATACTTGCATAATTTTACTTTTGTGTTGAAACATAGAAGTGGATTGTCAAATAGGGTTGCAAATGTATTGAGCAGAAAAAGAAGTTTATTGACTGAGATGAGAGTTGAGGTACTTGGTTTTGATAACTTGAAAAGTTTTTATGAAACTAACCCTAATTTTGCAGAACCTTAGAAAGCATGTAAGGAACTGATCACAAATAATAAAAGTAAGTGGGTTGATTACTTCATTCAAGAAGTTATCTTGTTCAAAATCATTCAATTATGTATCCCAAGAGTTTCAATGAGGGAAAATATAATTAAGGAGAAACATAGTGGAGGACTTACATGACATTTTGGCATTGATAAAATAATGAGTTTGATTAAGGATAAATAATTTTGGCATCAATTGTATAGGGATGTTCAAAAAAATTTCATAAGTTGTAGAATTTGTCAAATTTCTAAGGGAGTAAGTCATAATATATGGTTATACACACCTTTCCTTGTTCCTAGTAGACCATGGGAAGACATTAGCATGGATTTTGTTCTTGGCTTGCCAAAGACACAAAGAGGTAATGATTCTATATTTGTTGTGGTAGACATATTTTCAAATATGTCACATTTCATTTCTTGTAAGAAAACATCATATGGTGTTCATATAGTTGATCTATTCTTTAGAGAAGTTGTGAGATTGCATGGGTTGCATAGGACTATTGTTTCTGACTGGGATATTAAGTTTGTGGGATACTTTTGGAAGACACTTTGGAAGAAGATGGGTACAAATTTGAATTTTAGTTCTACATTTCATCCACAAACTGATGGACAAACAAAAGTTGTGAATAGGAGTTTGGATAATTTTTTAAGATTTATTGTTGGAGATAAACCTAGTAATTTGGATTTGGTTTTGACACAAGAAGAGTTTCCATATAAAAATTTAGTGAGCTGAAGTATAGGTAAAACACCTTTTTAAATTGTTACTGGTATGCATCCTAAAGGAATACCATATTTGAAAGATCTTGGCCTAGAGGAGAAGAGAATTTTGAAGTGGAGGGATATGTTGAATTCATGAAAACTTTGCATGATGAGGTGAAGTATAATTTGGAACAGAGAAATTATAAATATAAGGATACAACTGACCGATCTAGGAGACATAATAATTTTAAGGTTGGTGATGAAGTTATGATTCATTTGAAGAAGGGAATATTTCCTGTCGGAACCTATAGTAAGATGAAGATGAAGAAGTTTGGGCATTGTAATATACTGAATAAATTTGACAATGGTTTCACTAGGTTAGGAAATCCTCTCACTATCTTCATATTACTTACATTGATCAAGTTATAAAAATTTACATGAAAAAACCTCTTATGCCATAAACAAAAATCTTCTACCTTAACAATCAGAC